>JAMPIV010000889.1:85000-132269 GCA_024509875.1 Oreohelix idahoensis
TTCTTCTTATTGTTCTTCTTATTGTTCTTCTTCTTCTTATTGTTCTTCTTCTTCTTATTGTTCTTCTTATTGTTGTTCTTCTACTATTGTTCTTCTTCTTCTTAGTTCTTCTTCTTCTTCTTCTTATTCTTCTTCTTCTTCTTATTGTTCTTCTTCTTCTTATTCTTCTTCTTCTTCTTATTCTTCTTCGTCTTCTTATTCTTATTGTTCTTCTTCTTCTACGTCTTCTTCTTCTTCTTCTTCTTCTTCTTCTTCTACGTCTTTACATCATACACAACTTTTACATTAAATAAATCAATAAATAATACACAAAGGTATTTTTCAGGCACTCGTGAGAAATTAAGAAGTAGAAGACTGGGGAACAGAAAAATAACAGAAGTGATAAACTTACCGGGAATCGAACCCGGGACAGTCCAGACAGATAAACAAGTAATCTTGTCTGAGCGGCCTTCCAATTTCCAGACTTATGATAAGCAACCTGATGAATGAAATGTTTTAATCCCCTAATTCATTGATACCCTCTGGTCGAAGCATTGAGCTTATTTTATAGATAGTAAAATGCGAAAAGTGACCGCACTCTGCAACATTGTACAGATTTTTGTTATCTAAGGGGGAGAGTACGCACGTCGATGACAGAAACGGAAAAGATAATTACCGTTTGATTACGGCAAAAAAGGGAGGTTATAAAATGTTGAAAAGAAAACGAATGGGCGAATGTCACATTTTGTCACTCATTTAGGGGTAACAACAATAAAAATTAATTTCGTAACAACTGTAAGAGGGGCCCCTAATATTTGTTTTTAGCCTTAACCTTGTTTTATGATCTTAAAGTTATAAATGAATATTAATTCCGAGGAAAGTGAAAGTTATCTTTGAATAAAATATATCTTATTAAATTTAAACGTCTAAAGTAAAGCTCACAAAAAAATACATCTTTATTAAAACTGTGTTTGAAATAAAAGATTCGCTTACCTAGACACGTCAACGTTCACCATCCTTCAGAAACAAAATGCAATATACGAGGGGCGTTCAGAAAGTAATGCACCACATTGTTTTTCTCAACTAATAATGAAGATAGAGGCATGAAATTTTGCACACTTCAAATATGGCATGTGCCAATTGTGTGCACCAAATTGCACCGCAACCGGCCAAATTATACGGCTGCCCTAAACCGTTGAATTGGAGCGTGTTAGCAACTTGCGTTATAAGCAGCGAATTGTGATAGAATTTCTCGTTGCAGAGAAGGAAACTGTTGTGAATATTCACAAGCGTCTATATGATGTGTATGGAAGTTTTGCAGTCGACAGGAGTACAGTCAGTCGCTGGGTTCAGAGAATCAAAGAATCAGGAAGTGGAGATACGAAACTCCTTGATCGGCCGCGCTGTGAACGTCCTGCCACAGCCACCAACGCAGAAATGTTGAAATGCGCTGAGGGCATTATTCTTACTGATAGGTGAATCACTACTCAACAATTGGCCTTACAGCTGTCAGTCAGCATTAGTAGTGCAAATGCAGTTATAAAAACTTTCGGATTTTCTAAGGTTTGCGCAAGATGGGTTCCTCGAAGTCTCACAAATGACCACCGATTGCAAAGGAAAGCAATTTCTTCTGAATTGTTGGAGCGTTTCAATGCTGATGGAGAGGACTTTTTCGCTAAGATCGTTACAGGTGACGAAACCTGAGCACATCATTTTGAACCTGAGACAAAAAGACAGTCAATGGAGTGGCATCATCCGCAATCACCACGAAGAAAGAAATTCAAGACAATTCCTTCAGCTGGAAAGGTCATGATCACTGTCTTTTGGGACATTGAAGGTGTGATTCTTGTGGACGTTATGCCAAGAGGAGAGACAATCAGTTCGCAAGCATACATTAAGACATTGAAAAAACTCAATCAACGTTTTCGCAGAGTTCGGCCGCACAAGAATCCAGCAGACCTGCTTCTCCTTCACGACAATGCGCGACTTCACACAAGTCTGCCAAAACGGGAAGCAATCACCAAATTAGGTTGGACTGTACTACCCCATCCACCCTATAGTCCCGATTTGGCACCCTCTGATTTTCATCTATTTGGTCCACTTAAAGATGCACTCCGTGGGACAAGGTTTGAAGATGATGAAGGAGTGATTCATGCAGCGAAGAAATGGCTACATGATCAAGACAAAAACTGGTACGGGCTAGGAATACATGCACTTGTTTCGCGCTGGCATAAAGCCGTACAATTTGATGGGGATTATGTTGAATAATACCGATGTTTACATGACATATCCATGTATATTGTGTATAAATTTCATGCTTTGTGAATAAACAGCTCCTGAGAAAAACGATGTGGTGCATTACTTTCTGAACGCCCCTCGTATATTAGCAGTTCATTATTATTTTTTAAAAAAATAAAGTTTTGCTTGGTTTTGGCGACGCACCTAGTCGGTTATATTAGGGTGCATCTCCAAGTATAAAAAACCTTTAGGTCTGATTAAATATTTCCCTCAATTTGAACCCCTTGCTTTAATAGAGATATTTCCACCTTATTTTATAGTCTTTTAGATTTTATATAAAACTGACTTGGTCAATGGAAGTCAACATTTTACAAATTAAAATGTGCCATGAAAGGGAACAGCATCTAAAGTTTCAGCTCAATGATATATGGACCAAAGATATTATGGGCGTCAAAGATTTCACATGGGAACAATATATAAAACACGAATGATCCTAAATAAAAGTGGTTAAAACTATATTGCCAACACATCTAGTGAATTCATGTCACTTCTGTTGTTTTAAAATACGTATTTAACTGTTCACCTTATAAATATTACCTGGTGAGAAGTATAATTTTATCCATGTAAGTAATTTCTTACAATGTAATTTTAAATTGTATGCAATAAATATTAATTATCGAGAAAAGACCGATTGTCACAGCGCTATTTAGCAGTGCATCTGTAGTATTGTGTTCGGCCAGAAAGTTAGCCGGGCAACGCCGGGTCTAACCGAACGGGTATGTCATGTGACTACCGAAAGCCGGGAAATCAGGCGCAAATGGGATCAGTTAGAATCTGGCCGCCGTCCTGCATGGACGCTGATACTTCCCTTTGCTAGCGATTTAGCTGTGAATTGTGCTGAATGCTTGCCATTTTGGTTCTGGTAGATTATGACGTGTAATTCTAGATCTGTGTAGTGTCTAGTGGGTGTTTTCTACAGGCCGTAAATTTATAAGTTGACACTGATTTGAGGTTGTCTTTGTCACAGTTTTTGCCGCTCAAGTGAGCGATAGTCATTACAGGGTATTCTCAGTGTTAGTCATACCGTCGTGTATGATGATGATAGATTGAGCTGTTATGCAAGTTTATAGTGGAATTTCATTATTGTAATTTTGATGCGTTATTGGCCGTATTGTGTGTGCTTATGATTAAAGGGAAGTACCTGTAGAAGGTGTTGATTACTTATGTCAGCCATTGTTGTGACGTGTCATATTTCTAGGAGAACGAGCTTATTATTGTTATTATAAATCCACACTGCAGTGGTATAACCATAATAGATTAGTTCTTGACAACTGGAGAGCTCTGGTCCCATTATTTAAAGGCCGTAGGGTCAATATTTATGCACACATATCAAAAGTTATAGCAGCCAATGTTCATGTCTTCATGTTTTCCAGTTTTTCTCGGTAGTGTGTTTGGTTTGTCGATAAACAATGTCAGTGAGTTGTTGACATTTAGAGGGGCGACCCGTGGCGGTATGTGACCCAGTTTTGAGGTAGGGCACAGTAAAAGGTTAGCGTTGTCTATAAAGGCGAGTTTGAAATTTGGGTTGTTCGATGTGTTTGGACAGCTGGTGAAAGTGCAGTGTTGTGGTTCGGTTTCTCCTTTATAAGGTTTTCTGCTGTCAGCAATGTTAGTGCAGTCAGGTGTAAATTGTCGGGCTGAATAAGTAGACATATTACAAGGTATACTTCACGATTTCTTGGTAACATTCGTTGGTCCCTGCGGAGTAAAGTTACGTGTTCAACAGGGCGGGGAGACGACTTTGGTTGTCGCGTTATCCCGATTGATACAGTGTGACATTGAGTGTTACCTTAGAGGTGTTAGGGTCTTCTGTGGAGTGCCTTTGTAAACTTTTAAGTTTACCTAGGACTACAAGTGTGATAGGGCGTTTTGGTGTAGGCAAGGTGTGTTGTTCCGGCCACACGAGGTAGCCATCCAGCTGACTAGAATTCCTGCCACAGCTTACCTGCCTGTATTCTTGTGCTGCAGCCAACCGACGATGTGGCTGTAGTCAACGGTCCTGTGTGCTGGAACTTGCTTGTTGGGAAGCAGTTGAAATATTCTTCTGCGCCGTGGTGTCCAGTGCCACTGGAATCCTGCTGTGTGCTGCTATCACTGATCGTCTTGGTGCCGAGATTCATCCCTTGTGGACTTTGGGGTCATGGAATATAATGTGCTAAAGAGTGAAGACTGCTGGGTTCCTAAAGTGACGTAGTGAAGTGAACTGTGCGTGGATATTTTACGCATTACCGTGCCAAAAGACATTAACGTTATTATCTGGCACGTAGACTTGTGAAGAAGTCTTGTTATCTGGACGTTAGTGATAACATCGTGTGGAACATTATTTTCGTGTTGATGTCTTCAAGTCTGTGAAGTCTAGTTCGTGCTGTTTCATCTACCATCATCTGTGTCTGTGGAGCTACGCGGAGATAAATCGCTGGATCATCAGTTAAGTTATTGTTTGGATATCTGTGTATGATTTGTTGTATTTATGTTTTTTTGTTTTGTCCTTTAAATTCTGTTTTCATTCTAAATTCTCTTCTCTGTCTATCCGCCTGGTACAACTTATCGTACATTCTGCTTTTCCGGTTTAGTGGGAGCTTTCTGTGCGGGTCGTGTTGAGTGAGCTATAAGCATTTTTCTGTTCGTTTTTTTTTTAACGTCTGTTGCTTGAGGTATTAATGTGTTTGTCTTTCTTGCTTTCCTTTTGTCGTCTTTGTGTTTCGCTTGGTGTTAGTTAATTACGGGGGCTCTGTCATTCTGATTTTCTGTCTCTTGGGATCATTATTATTATATATGATATGTTATAGTGTTATTATTGCTTAAATGTTATTTAGTTTATTTTGAGTGGTATGATTTAGTTATTGGATAGTCAGTGATAGCTCTCAGCACCTCATTGTTAAGTGTAGTTGTTGTTCTAGTCTGCTGTGTTTAGTGTTATATTTGTGAGTTCAAGGGTGGACGGGTGGCGAGTTTAATTCTTCCTCTTCTTACTTGTGGGAAAAGATTGGATTAGACTGATTTTTTCTAGGGTGTGGCTGTGTGTGTGTTTAGTGGTGGAGTCAGGCAGAAGGTTTTCCTGCGACTGCCCTACTTAACATACCAAGCTCAGTACTTGGTAGGTGTGCTGGTGTGGTTTGTATTTACATTGTCGTGTACATTCAGTAATTCTATTGTTGTGTTTAAGTGGTGTGATCTCTTGTTCCTTCTTGCTATCTTGTAAGTACGTTAACAGTATCCCTTGTTTGTGTTCGTTGTCAGTCACGCATTGTATATATCAGTCTATCTCTGCTCAGCTTTGTCTGTCATCTTATTCACCGTGACTGTTAGTTATCGTTGCGTTTACGTGTGTCTTTCCATCTGTGGAGTGTCCATTTTTGCCCCTTGTAAACAGATTAGATAGAATATAAAGAACCGAAATGCATACTGAGTAGCAGCACCAGTGTGGGTGCTTGTAACAAACTATGGTGTAAAGCTGATTTATTGTCAAACTTTGTATAGTGTTGGTATAGCACCAAGAGGTAGTATCAGCTAGGGAAATATAATTTTCGACTATAGTAAGTGTCTGTTTAGTTGTATCACAGATACTAAGTGGTCGGAAGGACCAAAACATAGAGAGTGAGGAGACAGTAGCCAAGAGGCTAATTGAGGAGTGAAGTGGATTACATATAAAGTGAGGGGTGAAGTGGATTATATGTATATGCATATGTTTGTATTTTGAACAGTGATATTGCTATTTATATATCATTACTGCATACTTGATAAGCAGAGAGGTATATGTAGTTATAAGTGAGGTGGTTTATAGTACATGGTACTGAGTAGTTGCAAAGTGTGAATCTATAGCTAAAGAAGCAGTGCCACAGATAGTATCAAGTATTGTGAGTTTGCATCATGGACTTAGAGAGTTTCGTTCGGATAGGCATCCAATGCGGGTACACTGGCAAAGAACTAAAAGATTATGCCAAGGCAGAATTCCAATCAAAAGAGAACCAGGATGCCTTAAGAGATTTGCGTGCCGAGGAACGAGAACTCAAGAAGGTAGAGTTAGAATTTCAAGAAAAGAAGATGGAACGAGAATTACAAGAAAAGAAGATGAAATAGGATAGAGAGTTAGAATTACAGGAAAGGAAGATGAAAGAAGAAAACGATTTGATACAGAGGGAGTTAGAGTTAGAATTAGAAAAGGAGAGAATGAGAATAGCTCTGGAAGAGAAGATGATTGATAAGAAAATACAATTGAAGAGATTAGAAGTGGGTGCGAGTGGTCAGAACTCGACTCCGAGGGAGTCTCATCGTCCCTTTAGGATGCGTCTGCCAAATTGTAACGACAAAATCGACAGTTTAGATTATTTCCTTGAAAGGTTTGAGGCCGAATGCGTAGCCTGGAAGGCAGACAGATATCAGTGGCCATCTCTGTTATCCACATTGCTAGTGGGGCCTGCGATGGAGACCTTTTATAGCCTCCCGCTGGAAGAGCGGGCAGATTACGAGAAGGTGAAGGAACGGTTGCTTCGAAAGTTCCGTCTGACGGCTGACGGGTACCGGACGCGTTTTAGAAACACGATGCCAAGTGCAGACCAAGACTTCGAGGACTTTATCTCGAACATAAAGCTTCGGCTTAATAGATGGATTGAGTTGGAAGGAATAACTAAGGACTTTAATGTCTTGGTTGATCTAATGTTACGAGACAAAGTGTTGTCGTCGTGTTCAACTGAGTTGGTAGCTTTTTTCCAAGAGCGCCAGCCAAAAGACATTGATTCTGTGGCCCAATTGGGGCAACATTATGTCCTGGCATATCCTGGCAAACTCATCCAGAAGTCGGCTCTGTCAGACGCCTTAGCTGCAGGCGTCGGCAAAGTCCAGCGCCAACCGTGGAAAAATCAGTCAGACGGTGCAGATAGCTGCAAAGAACAGAAACGCAATAGGTCACCGCGGCCCTATCAGCCATTCAGGGGCAATTACGATAATTTTAGAACGCGTCAAAGGTTCCAGCCGAGGCGGAACAACCATCACTCTGTTAGCGATAGTGTTGGAGAAGAGCGCCAAATGCGTAAGCAAGTGCACTTCGAGGAGTCTCGAAAGGAGGATAGGCACTATAAAGCGAAACAGGTCAAGCAGAGGAGTGGATCCTCAGAGAGTCGATCTTCCGACTCCGACGCGAGGTCTTCACATGCTAACAGCCCCAGCAATAGTCCACGCGAGGAAGTAAAGAGGGAACTCCGACGGTCCAG
The DNA here is from genome assembly GCA_024509875.1 of Oreohelix idahoensis. Classification (NCBI taxonomy): domain Eukaryota; kingdom Metazoa; phylum Mollusca; class Gastropoda; order Stylommatophora; family Oreohelicidae; genus Oreohelix; species Oreohelix idahoensis. The sequence continues at coordinate 92,488 of JAMPIV010000889.1, forward strand.
GTGTAATGGTAAGGGACATAATGTAGATAGGTGTTCCACCACAATCGAGTACGCGAATTCTGCGTTTGTGTTGGACATAGTCAACAGCGAGGACTGTGTGGGGTGTCGACCTCTGTTCCATGCGAACGAGAATTTAGCGCTACACTGCGGACACGCGGTACCATGTCTGTCGGCGGTCCATGAGACTGGCGAGGTGGCACTCCACAAGGGTGTGGTAGAGAAGAAACCAGTCTCGGAGTTGAGGGACACTGGATGTACCACAATCGGTGTGCGTCGGTCATGTATCGACGAGTCCTGTCTCACAGGGAAAACTGTGAAGTGTATCACGTTTGGGGGCAAAGTTGAGTCTTACCCCCAGGCGTGTATCAATGTGGACACCCCGTTCCTGTCAGCGAGAGTGAATGCGTTTGTCCTCGAGAACCCAGTCCCCGATTTGATCGTCAGCAATGTACGGGGAGTGCATAACGCCACAGGAGGAGCTGAAGCAGGGTCTCAGCAACACCGAAGTCCCTGGGCGGACGATCAGGTGGTGGAGATATCACCAACTGAGAAGAAGGTACATCTTAGACGGGGTTCGCGGAAGGCGTCCATTGATACTCACAGTCCGATGCCGAATGGGAAGAGGAACTGTAGAGGCATATCTGAGGGCCTTATAGCTAGTGACCGCAAGGTATAGGTCCGCAATATCCCCCCGAGTGCTAGCTGGCGCACACTCAGACGTGCATTTAATGAGGTCGCGCCGGTTAGGTTCGTCGAGGTATTGTCATTGCGAGAAAATATCAAGGTTGCACGAGTTACTTTCGCGGATAGGTAGGGTGCGCATGATGCAGTCAGGTGGAAGCACATGTCGTTGCTCCATAACCACCTGCTGATAGTCCAGCAAAAGCTAGGGATAGATATCGGGTTTCGCGTTCAGTTATTTTGTTTCGGCTAATGCGAACCAAACTGCAGAGTCTGACCCACGACACAAGTACTATTCTGATGGAATATAAGTGGTTTTGTACAGCTTTATAAGTTGGTGAGAGTGACTAAGAAGGGGGATTTTCAACTGTTAATACCATGTTTATGATAAATGAGATACGTATGAATTTCATGTATTGTGGCGCCATAAAGGCATTTTACTATATGCTTGAATTTTGTGACGAAAGTCTGTTGGTGTTAACTAGTGGTCATTTGTAACGCGTGCCTATGTAAGAGTTACTATGAATGTACAATGCACTGTGTTTTGGCTGACCAGGGGTGGACAGTCGTAGTCATTTTTCACGACTGCCAGAACATTGGGTAACCGATGTCAAACGCAAGTAGTGTTTTGTGGTAGGTTGGAGAATGCAGTAACGTCAGTGGTAGGAAAGAACTTTGGCATTCTCGGCTCAGATGGAGAGATGCTGTTAATGGCATAAGGTCTTCCAAACTCCTACGGAGGTCGGGCGAAGCTTCCTTCGATGGAAGAAAACTACGTTTTCTTTCTTAAGGATGGGGGGGGGGGGAGATGTCACAGCGCTATTTAGCAGTGCATCTGTAGTATTGTGTTCGGCCAGAAAGTTAGCCGGGCAAAGCCGGGTCTAACCGAACGGGTATGTCATGTGACTACCGGAAGCCGGGAAATCAGGCGCAAATGGGATCAGTTAGAATCTGGCAGCCGTCCTGCATGGACGCTGATACTTCCCTTTGCCAGCAAGTTAGCTGTGAAATTCATGTTACGGACTATTTGTGCTGAATGCTTGCCATTTTGGTTCTGGTAGATTATGACGTGTAATTCTAGATCTGTGTAGTGTCTAGTGGGTATTTTCTACAGGCCGTAAATTTATAAGTTGACACTGATTTGAGGTTGTCTTTGTCACAGTTTTTGCCGCTCAAATGAGCGATAGTCATTACAGGGTATTCTCAGTGTAAGTCGTACCGTAGTGTATGATGATGATAGATTGATCTGTTATGTAAGTTTATAGTGGCATTTCATTATTGTAATTTTGATGCATTTGTTGCTGTCGTTTTTGACGGAGTCATAATAGGTAAATCTATTTAATACTTTTGTTGTAAAACTTTGTTGGTCAAAGTTGGATAATTGGGTATTAACTTCTATGACAGGTTGTTTAAGGGTTATCTTCTCTTTCTTTCAATTATTGTCGTTGATCTGTCTTAACGATGCTCATTTTTATGCTGTCTAGGCTTGCGCAAGTTCTGAGCGCGAACTGAGGAAACTTCCGTCAGGGAGGTTGTGTTTTTGGGCTGTCGGACATGACGTCCGTGGTGATTTTCTCTATATCATCGCGGGGATTGGAAAGTTTTCGATATGACTGAAATGTCAATGTTTTCCCCAGTGATTCTTTGTTCGTCAAGAGTGACGACATTTATTAAGTGTGTATCCGGAAGATTCTGTAAAAGGTAAATGACATTCTTATTAATATGCCTTTGGTTGCAGAACATTTGAAATTACCTATCTGCGAGTGAAGCTCACAGATCTTGAGAGACAGAATTCCTTCTTTGCTTCTTGTTCCAGCCAAATGAGACTATGTGTTTTCTATTGAACAGAAGCCTAATGATGATGATAGATTATTGTGGACGCCGCAGGTTGACGGTACATATGTTTAGCATGGTTTGATCATGCCTGCTAACAAAGGATACACAGCTGTCTACATATTGTGGCCCTGTATTACGGCCAATATTTTTCAACAAGAGGAAATATATCTGGCGGGCTATGCCAGTTGAATAACAGCCTTAAGTATTATTGCTACGCAATTTAGGAGCTCGTTTGTTGGACGACAGAGCTAATTAAGTACCTGACGCGCTGAGTGAATGGTACGGAAGCTACATTATAAACTGTAACATTAGGAAAGGTGATGTTTGGGTATGTCCTAGTTGATGTATGATGCAAGCCTTTGATTACCAGACATTTAACAGTCATTCATTATTATGTGAAGTCCTTGATCTTGTCGATTTGACTGTCCTGTTGATGCTACTGTCAGTTTCGTAAATAAATGTTTGAAACGTGCCAGCAGTCTTCAATTCATCATTGACTACTGCATGTGAGTGTACGGGTGCATTATTGACTTTACTAAGAGCTTCAAGCATTCGCGTTCTCGTCTACACCCACACTCAGCACATCATAATACCAGTACCACACATCTACAACATGTACGCTGTTTTGTGTGAGTGATCATAGTACCCCTGGCAGTGCCTCACGCTGGTGGCCGTTACATTTCTGGCCGTTACATTTCTGGTGACCTACATCAACACCACAACATTACACAGTCCCGGTGATAAACGACACGTTCACTCTGCCAGCTTTCACATCACGCATAAACAGTACGTTACATTTATGGTGGACCAGATTTGTGGGTTTTCTACATTTTCAAGACAGTGGTAAATAGGTCAACAACTGGGCTGACTCACATAAACACTTGCGTTGGCATTTTTGTGTTACTGTTACATGGACCACAACTGCTACTGAATGGAAGTGACATTGTTATACATTTCTGGAGTTCTACAAATGATGGCAATATATCTGGGCTATCAAGTTACATCGTTACCTGTCAACCTAAGATCGTAAACATTACCGCTGGTTGTTTACACTACATACTACAAACAAATCGACGTTGGATCTTCTAGTCTCAACTGGTGTCGAGTATGAATTTTGTAGCTACACTTTGGAGACCACTGCCTGTTATCAAGTTACTGTGACTCAACGGTGGATCGTCTACCATTGTTGTTGACAGTAGTATCGCATTATACTACATCTTTGTGGCTATTGAGGATTGTGCTTAAAGATAAGTGGCCTGTTTAGTGTGTAAACTGTGCCTTTATTTTGTGTAAAGCTGAGCCTTCCTCTATACACATACTGTATATAGTTTATTTACATTTGCCATGCATGTTTGTTGTATACATGTTTTTGTTTACATGTTTATTTAGTGTGTATTTCTGCGGGTCGGTTAAGAAGGTGACTCCTTTTAGAATATACCACGTGAAAGAGGTTCTATCTGAGAGCATTTTCTGTAGGGACTGTACAAATTCTCCACAGGGAAATTTGTTAGCACTATTTGTTGCTATTTACGTTTAGTTGTGCCGAGGTGTGCCTTTTCGTTGTTTTTGTAAAATTTTTTCTGTTCTTTAGTTTTGATTTGATTTGTTTGAATTTGTCTGCCTCTTCTGTCTATCATTTATTTCTATACATCTTTGTGTTTATAACAGTGTTGCCATTTGTTTGTTTATTTTTGCGGTCGTCATTACATATTTTGTAACAATTTTTTTTAGTTTCGCTGTATTGTTTATTTGACTTCTGCGAACGTTTTCGGTTTTTGTTTTGTATTCTTGTTTTTGTATTTATTATTGTAATACGTTGTTGTCATACAGTCTATAGATATACTTGATCATGGACTATTATTACTAATAACATACACTTTTCATATAAAGGTTATTTTTAATGATAATATTATAGAGAAACAAGGTAACTGTACAAGGTCTTTGACTAAGACTTGCCTCTCAAAGAGAGTGAAATAAAGTGAAGTGAGTATACAAATCTAGTATTACAGACTTTGCTCCCATCAAAGTGGGATAAGGTAATTTATTTAATTTTTCAGGTCTGATCTCACATAGTTAGACAGAATGTCTACACTAGACTACTTTATTGAACAAGGGAAAGCCCTTGGGAAGACAGGTGAGAAGTTAGAAGAATTCGCAACTGCTCAATTTGACAAAGCATTGAAGTCTGAAGAAAAGAGACAAAAAGAGGAAAGTAAAAGATTAGACAGAGAATCTGAGAATTTAAGATTACAGATGCAGGCAGATGAAAGACAATTTCAACCTGCTGCTGAGGAGAAAAAACTTCAAGCTCAAGCTGCTGCTGAGGAAAGAAAATTTCAAGCTGCTGCTGAGGAGAAAAAACTTCAAGCTCAAGCTGCTGCTGAGGAGAAAAAACTTCAAGCTCAAGCTGCTGCTGAGGATAAAAAACTTCAAGCTCAAGCTGCTGCTGAGGATAAAAAACTTCAAGCTCAAGCTGCTGCTGAGGAGAAAAAACTTCAAGCTGCTGCTGAGGAGAGAAAATTTCAAGCTGCTGCTGAGGAGAGAAAATTTCAAGCTGCTGCTGAAGAGAGAAAAGCAAAAATGGAACATGATGAAAGACTCGCAGCTTTGGAGTTAGAGAAATTGAAATTGATGAATGTGGGTGCTCATCAAGCAACTTCGGATACAACAAAGGAGAAGTCTAATAAGATCAAATTACCTCATTTCAATCCTTTAAAGGACGATATAACGGATTATCTTGATAGATTCCAATTTTTATGCGATACGCATAAAATAAAAAAGGAAAAATATGTCGAACAACTGATGGAATTTTTTTCAGGTGAACCAGTAACTACTCTTATGACAATAGAGGAACATGATAGGACTAACTATGATGTTGTCAGAGCAGCATTACTTAAAAGATATCAACTAAAAGAAGAAGATTATCGTCTTCGTCTTAAGACAATGTTGCCAGAAAATGGAGTGGATTTCTCTGACTTTATTATAAAGATACGCCGTACATTCACACGTTGGATTGAGTTGTCTCAGACTGAAAAAAACATATGAAGGCCTAATGGACTTATTACTTCGAGACAAAGTTATGTCATCGGTCAACGAATCTTTCCTTGCTTTTCTTCATGAGCGTAAACCTAAAAACATAAAAGACATGGAGGAATATTGTTGCCAGTACGTAACTGCGCATCCCCATGCTACAGTTAGCAATTCTAAAGTGAAGAAGGGTTGCCAGTTGCTTCGGCAGCACCATATGGCTCTAATTACAATCGTAAATTTCAAGGTGCTAAACAAAGCTTTAATAAGAAGAGTAATCAGAATTACACTCAATATCAAAGCAATCCATCACACAGTGGGTTTTCTTCAAAGAATTGGAGACGAGCTGATAGTCCTCGTAATGTTGGGTCTAACAATTATAGACACTTTCGCAAAGGTTATCACAATAGAAACTATCCGAGTTTTTTCTTCTCGAGATAATTATCCTCGCCGTCAAGAATATTACGATGATGGTTATGGAAACTGTGATGCAAACCAGAATAATGGTTATGATGGGCAATATAATGATAATTACAGGGGAAATAATAATCGCGGCAGACCTAGACATAACAAAAGAAAATCTTATCGTCAGGCAAACGCTGCACAACATGAGTCTCAGGAAGCCTGTAGTCAAGTGAACGATAGTAGAAACTCTAATGCTATCACTGGCTCTGCTTTCGATTTTGGGAGAGCAGCTAAGTGCCCCCAATGCTCAACATTGTTCGAGCCATCTACAGTATCTACCCTAATTTGTGGTCACCCTCTTCCCGCTCTTCCTGCTACAGTTGCGCATGACGGGAAAGGATCTCTTATCTTACATAAAGGTCTAGTGAATAATAATCCAGTCTCAGTACTTTTTGATTCTGGATGTACTACTATTGGGGTTAGGCAATCTCTCATAGATCCTTGCTGTGCCACGGGAAAGGTGGTTAAGTGTGTGTGACATTTGGTGGAACTTTGGAGATATATCCTACTGCTATCATCCACATGGATACTCCCTTCTTTACAGGAGATGTCCACGCGTGTCTTCTTCCTAATCCTATTGCGGATCTTATAATCGGTCGTATTCACGGGGTTAAGGAATGTACCCCGCAGCAAATTGCTGCTTGGGAAGAACATAATATCCAAACAGCCAATGTGGTTGTAACAAGAGCACAAGCTCTTATTCCTTCAACTTCATCTAATGATAGTAATGAAGTTGGTAGCCAAGATGATCACTTGGTGATTTCACATGACTCGTTTGTGAAACTACAAGAAGAAGACTCTTCTCTAAATAAATACTTTCTTCTCGCTAAAAACGGTGATCCGAATCAAAATACAATTCACAAATCGTATATCACTATGAAGAATGGTATACTAGTACGTATGGTACAACACTCAGACAAATCTATGCACTCTCAAATTCTTGTGCCCAAAAGTATGAGAGCCTTAATTCTTCAACATGCACACGATTCTCAGTGTGCTGGACACATGGGTTTTTCTCGCACTAAGTCGAGAGTTCTAGCGGCTTTCTTTTGGCCATTCGTAAACAAAGACATACGAATTTATTGCCGATCTTGTAAGATTTGTCAAGAAGTCAAATCTAGAGGTCCACGACATGCTGCACCTATCCAGGCTGCAGACATTCCCATTCGACCATTCCAGAAGATGGCAATAGATATTATTGGCCCTTTTAAGATTAAGTCAGCCAGAGGACATCAATTCATCCTAACATGCGTCGACATGTGCACACGTTGGCCAGAGGCTATACCTCTAAAGAGCATATCTACTGCCGATATCGCAGACGCTCTTTGGCTAATATTTTCTCGTTTGGGTTTTCCCAGAGAAATATTGTCAGACCATGGTACTCAATTGATATCAGACACTATGTCGCAGGTGATGTCTATCCTAGATATTAAAAGGTCTCTCAGTAGTATTTATCACCCAATGTCTAATGGGTTAGTTGAACGTCTTAATAGAACACTTAAGAACTTACTTGGCAAGATTACTGAGGATCATCCTCAGGATTGGGACAGGGTTTTACCCGCGGCTCTCTTTGCCTATAGAGAGGTCCCCAACGAGCATACAGGGTTTTCTCCCTTTCAACTAGTTTTTGGCGCGCAACCGCGCGGTCCTATGTCCTTGCTACACGATTTGATAACTGCCGATAATATTGACAATGACACTCAATCTTCATATGAGTATGTCATTGCTCTCAGGCATAAGATTATCGAAGCATGCAAGTTAGCGACTTCATCCTCCGAATTTGCCAAAGAAAAGGCGAGGCAATTCGCTAATAAGAAGAGACGCCTACGTCAACTTTGTCCTGGAGACAAAGCGTTTGTCTTACTTCCTTCGAGGGAGAACAGACTTCTCATTGCATGGAAAGGTCCATATAGAATAGTCTCAAAAATTTCCGATGTCGACTATGTTGTCGATATTGATGGAAGGCATAAAACCTTCCATATAAATATGCTTACGGAATTTATTGAACGACCAGACTATTTGCAGCCTATTTTCCAGGCGACGGACGATTCTCCAGTCCAACATGGTCATATCTCATCCTTGTCGGTTATACAGGAGGAGGAAACTACGTTTTCAGATGTTAATCTACCTCTTCCTATGATTCCACTCAATTCTACGGAATCATGGAGAAACGTTTCGGTTTCTTCTAATTTGTCTTTTGAGGAACAGCGTCAAGTATCTTCTTTGCTACAATCATTTCAGGATGTCCTTACCGACATTCCTGGACACACACATATTATCAAACATGACATTATACTTACTGATCATAATCCGATCAGAGTAAGACCATATCCTATCCCTATTCATTTCCAAGCGCAAGTCGAGAAAGAATTGGATGAAATGATACAATTGAAAATAATTGAACCATCCACTTCAGCATACTCTTCGTCCATGGTTATTGTTCGAAAGAAAGACAATAACATACGTCTTTGCGTCGATTATCGCAAATTGAACCAAGTTACGAAGTTCGATGCTGAACCTATGCCTTTATTGGAAGATCTACTTACTAGACTTTCTAAATCGCGATTCTTTACTAAACTTGACTTGTCGAAAGGCTATTGGCAAGTTCCGTTAACTGAACGCGCCAAACCTTTCACTGCTTTCTCAACACCTAGGGGTTTGTATCAATGGAATTTTATGCCTTTCGGGCTGATGAACGCCCCAGCTACTTTCGTACGCATGATGCGTCGAATTCTCTCATATCGTACAGATGTCATCGCATACTTAGACGACATCTGTCTTTTCAGCGATACTTGGGAAGAACACTATTCGGGTTTAAATGAGTTACTGTCTACTCTACGCGAGCATAATTTGACTGCAAAACCCTCTAAAGCCTTTGTTGGGTTTAGTGAAATTTCTTTCCTAGGTCATCGTGTTGGTCATGGTCTATTGAAGACAGAGGACCAAAACATTTCTAAGATATTAAATATCTCCGTTCCTAAAACAAAAAAGCAAGTGCGTAGTCTCTTGGGATTAATACAATTCTACGGAAGATTCATTAAGAATCTGTCCTCCATTATGGCACCTCTTTCAACTTTATTGAAAAAAGGTTCTCCTAATATGGTGCGATGGTCCCAAGAATGCCAATCTTCATTGGATCAGATTAAGAATTTGTTCTCATCTCCTCCTAACTTACGACTACCATTGATTGATAAGACTTTTGTCCTTCATAGTGATGCCTCTTCCACTGGGATCGGGGTGGCACTTATGAAAGGAATATTCAGGAACTCTGCATCCTGTGATGTATATCTCTAGGAAATTGAATGTGGCAGAAAGGAACTATTCGGTTTTAGACCGTGAATTGTTAGCTATGGTCTTGGCCATTCTTAAGCTACAAAGATTCCTTCTAGGCGTGCATTTCATTATGGAAACCGACCAAAAAGCTCTTACAGCTATGCAGAACAAGGATTTGAAGAGCTCGATATCTACTCGATATACTATTGCTCTTCAACCTTTTCATTTCATGGTGCGGGCGATCCGTGGTTCGGATAATGTGATGGCGGACATACTGTCTAGATGCCCACATGATTCCACTTAAGTCTTGTGTCCTAGATTTCATGATACATTTCCGGACTCATGTCTGTTCATAATATACATTAACACATTTATTTCACCTTAGATTAGTAAATTGATTGTTTTCTTTCTCTATTACTATCTTTGATGTAATGTGGAAGGTTAAGGTTAACATAAAATAAAGGTCAAAAAAAAAAATAAGAAAAGGAAGAATGTTAAAATGGCCACATATGATACTTAAATAATTTTGTAATGACTATAGTGCATTATAGCATGTTACTAATTGTGTCATTTATATTGTTCTCAGTGCAAACTAGTACCAAGTACGGAGCGCTTGTGAGAACCATGATGATGCCATACCTTACATTTGTTCGAGAGATCGCAGCACTCATTTGTATATAATATACTTCTATTGTTACATAATGTGTAAGGAATTTAACAAATTTGGTCATGTCCATCCATTACATATCTTCTTCTTCTTCGATCCTTAACCACCGACCGTCAAAGCAGTCAGTGGCCATCACGCCTAGTGGCGTCTTGTAGGGCAACAACAAACTGATTCTACTTTGCACGGTCGGTGGCCATCCTTCGTACAGTGCCCCAACTCTGGTTCATTCTTTGCATCTCAGCCTCCACAGTCCTCCGCCAAGTTGTTTTTGGTCGGCCTCTCTTTCGCTTTCCTTCAGGGGTCCAAAGCATAGCTGTTCTTGTGATGGCATTGGGGTCTCTTCTGAGGACATGACCAACCCAGCTCCAGCGTCTGCCAGCTATGATGGTATGCATGTCCTCTTGCTTGCTACGAGTAAGCAGATCTTGGTTGGTGATGGTATTCGGCCAAAAGATTCGGTGAATTTTTCTTAGGCATATTGTGTGAAAAGAGGACAATTTTGACATTTCCTTCTCTGTGACTCTCCAGCATTCCGCACCATAGAGAAGCACAGAAAGCACGCAACTCTGGTATAATCTTAATTTTGTGCTTGTGCTGTATTGGGAAGACTTCCAGATGTTATTTAGGCTAAAGAAGGCTGTTCTTGCCTTATTCATTCTGATGTTGATGTCTTTGCCTGCCCCACCGTCTGGTGTTACTATGCTTCCTAGGTATGTGAAGGTATCTGTCTGTACCAGTTGCTGATTCCTTACTGATATGGGCTCAGGGTTGCTCACATCGAGCGTCATGACCTCAGACTTCTTTAAATTGATGTTCAAGCCCACCTGCTGGCTAAATTTATTAAGTCTATCCGTTTTTTCCTGGATGTGTTGATGTGAATGTGCCAGCAGTGCAATGTCATCTGCATATTCCAGATCTTCCAATGTTGAAAATGTAGTCCATCTTATTCTTCTTGGACTGCCCTCTGTTGTCTGGCGCATCACCCAGTCTATGACTGTTAAAAATAGAGTGGTTGATAAGGGGCATCCCTGTCGTACTCCTGTCTTCACCTCGAAGGTTAGGTTGCTCTGCCCAACACTACACGTAAAGTTGGCATAGAGGCTTTTTATGATTGACACTATGCAGCTTGGAATTCCATAAGCCCTCAGTATTTTCCATAAACTGTCCTTATGTATGCTGTCAAAAGCCTTTTCAAAATCACCAAAATTTATGTAAAGCTGTCTTTGCCATTCTGAGCACTGCTCTATAATGTTCCTGAGAGTGAATATATGGTCTACACATCTTCTGTTCTTTCTAAATCCTGCTTGTTCTTTCCTCAGTTTGTAGTCTACTGCCTTTGAAATTCTCTGTATAATTATCCTGCCTAGTATTTTGCTGGGAACTGAGAGAAGAGTGATTCCTCTCCAATTATTGCAGTCTGAAAGATCTCCCTTCTTGGGCAATTTGACAATTATTCCTTTGTTCCACTCTGATGGTGTTGTCCCCGTTTTTCACACTTGTGCAAATAGTGGTTCTAATAGTTCTGCTGCTAGCTCAGGGTCTGTCTTAAATAGCTCTGCATTTAAGTTATCATGGCCCGGAGCTTTACCGTTCTTTAACCCTTTGATTGCTGTGATGATTTCTTCTTTTCGTGGAATGTCTGTATTTACATCTAGATCGTTTTCAGCCTCAGGAACATTCAATTGTGTCTCTGGTATTTCCTTGTTCAGAGTTTCTCTGAAGTGCTCTGCCCATCTTGTTTCCTGTCCCTCTGCTGTCTTGATGAGATTTCCTTGCTTATCTCTTACTAATGTACTTTCCTTATATATTGTTGAAATGGTGTTAAAATTCTGGTCTATATCATCAGTCAATGTCTTTTCCTGGCTTTAGGCAAATTGATATCGTTTCTTAATGTCGGCCGCAAAAGCTTTTCTGGTAAGGGGGTCCTTCAATTTGCTGATGTCAAACCTTTTCTGTGTAGTTACAGTTGGTCCAGCCCTTCTTAGTTTCACTTTCAGTTTTGCAACTACTAAATGGTGATCGCTTCCCACATCTGCACCTCTTCTTACCTTCACATCTTGTAATGCATGTCTCCATCTACCGTTAACCATGATGTGGTCTATCTGGTTTCTGTCCCGACCATTTGGTGATTCCCATGTTAACTTATGAATTTCCTTATGTGGGAAAAGTGTTCCTCCAATGACCAGGTTGTTAATGCTACAGAAACTTATTAGCTTATCCCCATTTTCGTTTGCTATTCCGCTGCCGCATTTCCCCATTGTTCTTTCATTATATGTATTGTGTGTACCAACTTTCGCATTGAGGTCTCCCATTACTATAACAAGATCATATCTAGGTGTGTCTTCCATTTCTTTCTGCAGTTGTTGATAGAATTCATCCTTGACCTCCTCATCGCTATCATTCGTTGGTGCGTAGCATTGTATTATTGTAGTGTTGGTGAATCTCCCTCTCAATCTCAATCGTATCAGTCTGTTGTTGATGGGTTTCCATTCCAGTAATCCATTACATATATTAATGGTATAACATTGTAATTTGTATATTGATATGACTTCTTGAGATAGATTGTTATTTGTCATTGCTATGATTATAGTATTGCATAATTGTTTGATAGTTATGTAATTTTTGTTAGTATCGCCAGCAACTGAGGTTTCTTTGATGGTACCTTCCCGAATATATTTTCTATTATTTGGTGAGATGACTTGATTCTCTCCGGACGCTCTATGTGTGCGTCGATTCAACCTGACATTAGGTTGATTCTTTCATTGCCGCATTATTCATGTGTCATGAGCTTGTGGTATCTTGCTCATTGATGTATTTTTAAAAAAATGGGTCATTTTTTTAATACGGGGGGTGCGGTAGTCTGTTGCTGTCGTTTTTGACGGAGTCATAATAGGTAAATCTATTTAATACTTTTGTTGTAAAACTTTGTTGGTCAAAGTTGGATAATTGGGTATTAACTTCTATGACAGGTTGTTTAAGGGTTATCTTCTCTTTCTTTCAATTATTGTCGTTGATCTGTCTTAACGATGCTCAGTTTTATGCTGTCTAGGCTTGCGCAGGTTCTGAGCTCGAACTGAGGAAACTTCCGTCAGGGAGGTTGTGTTTTTGGGCTGTCGGACATGATGTCCGTGGTGATTTTCTCTATATCATCGTGGGGATTGGAAAGTTTTCGATAACAGCCTTAAGTATTATTGCTACGCAATTTAGGAGCTCGTTTGTTGGACGACAGAGCTAATTAAGTACCTGACGCGCTGAGTCAATGGTACGGAAGCTACATTATAAACTGTAACATTAGGACAGATGATGTTTGGGTATGTCTTAGTTGATGTATGATGCAAGTCTTTGATTACCAGACATTTAACAGTCATTCATTATTATGTGAAGTCCTTGATCTTGTCGATTTGACTGTCCTGTTGATGCTACTGTCAGTTTCGTAAATAAATATTTGAAACGTGCCAGCAGTCTTCAATTCATCATTGACTACTGCATGTGAGTGTACGGGTGCATTATTGACTTTACTAAGAGCTTCAAGCATTCGCGTTCTCGTCTACACCCACACTCAGCACATCATAATACCAGTACCACACATCTACAACATGTACGCTGTTTTGTGTGAGTGATCATAGTACCCCTGGCAGTGCCTCACGCTGGTGGCCGTTACATTTCTGGCCGTTACATTTCTAGTGACCTACATCAACACCACAACATTACACAGTCCAGGTGATAAACGACACGTTCACTCTGCCAGCTTTCACATCATGCATAAACAGTACGTTACAGCGTTATTGGCCGTATTGTATGTGCTTATGATAAAAGGGAAGTACCTGTAGAAGGTGTTGATTACTTATGTCAGCAATTGTTGTGTGGTGTCATACTTCTAGGAGAACGAGCTTATTATAGTTATTATAAATCCACATGCAGTGGATTTACCATAATAGATTGGTTCTTGACACCGATGGACTTCTGGAAAGACAGATCACTACGAAAGACTAGAAACCGGCTGACCGGTTTGGAACCCCGTAAGCTGTATACAATTGCTACAGGACCCAAAAATAATAGATGCCCCCAGGATTCACCGAAAACGGGGGGGGGGGAATGATGAATCCACAGGCGCCTCATTAGAATCGACCAGATCCGTCACACGGATTTTAAGCTCTGAAAAACGGCTGGAATTTTCAAGTGCCTGTGATAGGAATATCTCTACTCAGAGAGGAAAGAAAATTCACAGAACAAAAAAGGGGTGTGGGAGTTCATCAGGGGGAGATCAACAGCGCTCTGTCTCGACGGGTAAGACGTTAGAAGAACTCAGCTAACTAAAAGTCAATCAACAGTGCTGAGTTCATTCAAGTTGATCTGCCTGATGATGAATTCATACACTTCTTGGACGAGAAGAGAGATGCAATCACGTTTCCACCTGCCAGTGAAAAAAGGGCTTTGGGAACAGCTGGCCGAAGCCTTGGCAAAAGAGTTGGATAACAGCCTGAAGCAGATAACTTTGGAGAAAAAGCTGGAAATCTTCGGCGACATAATATATCTTCACTGTCGCAAAGTGTTTGGAGTGAGGGAAGCAAGGGAAAGTAACCCACCGCGAAAAAGTAGAAGACAAATTAAAATAGAAGAAATCAGGAAACACAAGAAGCATGCCCGAAAACTGTTCAAGGATGCAGTTGCCACAGAGAAGGAAGGCATGCGACAGGTTTTGGAGCACCTGAAAGGCCAACATAATGCCCTTTGTAGAGCAGAGAGGTTGTGCAGGAAGAGAAGGAAGACTTGGAGGGATAGGGAAAAATTCTTCAGGGAGCCCTTCAAGTTTGCCAAAGAACCGTTTGAGCATTAACGGTCGGGAACGCTAAACATCAGGAAAGAAGACCCGGAAGAACACTTTAGAATGACCTATTCAGATGGTCGCAAAGATGAGCCGCTCAGCAGCATGGCAGGTAATAAATGGCCGAGTAAGCCAGGAGCTGAATTTATCACCAAGCCCCCAACGATGCAAGAGGTAGAAAGCATTGTCCAGAAAGCTCGGTGCAAGTCAGCTCCAGGTCCTAATGGTGTTCCATATGTTGTGTATAAGAGATGCCCTGAGATGCTCAAACGACTGCTCCGTTTACTGAAGAATGCGTGGAAAACCCAGCATGTAAGCAAGGAATAGAAAAAGGCGAACGGAGTCTACATCCCGAAGGAACAAAATTCCACAGACATCAGTCAGTTCAGGTAATCTCACTACTTAATGTGGAAGGGCGATGTGATGGCGGAAGAGCTCACTACATACCTCCTGGGAAATGGGTACATTGACACTATCATTCAGAAAGGAGGTATCCCAGGTACACCAGGATGTCTAAAGCATGCCACAATGATCTGGAGAGCAATTCAAAAGGCAAAGTCTTTGCCTGTTGTGGCAGGCCCTAGAAATGTATCATGTTCCACAAGAGATTGCAGCAATGCTGAAGCTGTATTTCGCAGGGTTCTCTGTCACATTTTCAACCAGAGAGTACACAACGAAGCGGATTGGCAATGAAGTTGGAATTGCGATGAGATGTACCATCTCTCCGATACTATTCGTGATGGCTATGCAGGTAATCCTCAATGCGGCTGAAGGAAAAGCTATAGGTCCAAAGTTCAGTGGAATGTGTCACGTGCCACCGCTCAAAGCATTCATGGATGACACAACAATTCTGACATCAGATGAACATCAGGCCCGGAGGATGTTAGCACGCCTGGATGAACTAGTCAGCTGGTGCAGAATGAGCTTCAAACCCAAGAAGTCGAGAAGCCTATCAGTCAGGAAAGGGACGATAGCGGAGGTCATATTCTTCATGGTTTCCAACCAAAGAATCCCTACTGTCATTAAGGAACGTGTTAAAAGTCTTGGCAGGGTTTACGATGCCTCATTAAAAGACTCGAAGGCAGGGCAACAGACAATAGAAATGGCAGTCAGAGGGCTACAGATCATAGACCAAAGCAAACTCCTAGGAAAATTCAAACTGTGGTGCCTCCAGTTCATGTTGATACCTAAGTTGCTGTGGCCACTGCTTATATATGAAATAAGCTCAAGTACAGTGGAAGCTATAGAGCAGAGGGTCAACAGGTTCATGAGGAAATGGTTGGGGATACCACCAGGTCTGTCAGACGTAGCACTGTACTACAACAAGTCAAAACTTCTGCTTCCTTTCAAGTCAGTTGTTGAAGAGTACAAAGTTGGAAAGGCAAGGCTTGCAATGATGCTACGCGAGTCAGCAGATGACGTGGTTAAGTCCATTCAGCCAACACTGAAAACGGGAAGGAAGTGGAGAGTGGAAGAAGCTGTTGATGCTGCCCAAGAGTCGCTCAAACTGAGGGAGGTAATTGGATACACACTAACGAATAGACGGGGATTTGGTCACGGAGACATCCACTGGTGGTCCAAGGCATCAAGCAGGGAGCGCAGAGACATGGTAGTTCAGGAGATACGAGGAGCTGAGAATGATAAGAGGTTGCAAAAAGCAGTGTAGCAGGCTCAACAAGGCCAATGCACTACATGGGAAGGAGCCCTGCAAAGGTCCTTGACATGAAATGATTTTTGGCATATGGCACCTCTTAGGCTCAGCTTCGTTATTTGATCAATATATGATCTCCTGCCATCGGCCACACACCTTGTGAGATGGGGAAAGTCGGATGATGAGCAGTGCCCCCTGTGCCATGAGAGGCAGACACTTGTACACGTGTTGTCAGCTTGCAAGGTGTCATTAGGGCAAGGGCGATACACATGGCGCCACAACAAAGTGCTAAATGAGCTGGCTGCGACACTAGATCTGGCAAGGATGAAGGCGAATAGCAATGTCAGGCCGAACACCGCAAACACATACTTCCAGAGAGCAGGAAAGGCAGCACACCCCAAACCGAGTAAATCAGGTGGCAGTGTACCATCTTTCCTTGATTGTGCAAATGACTGGGAGATGGCGGTAAAACTACCTGGACGAGGGGCATAACCAGAGAGTATCAGGAAATCTCGAAGACGGCCGGATATAGTGCTGCATTCTTCATCATCGCACCAGGTTATATTGATAGAGCTGACCGTGTCATTTGAATCCAGATTGGAAGATCAACATTTGTTCAAAGCGGCCAAGTATAGTGATCTAGCCGCGGATCTGAGACACGATGGGTTCACTGCAAGGGTCATGGCTGTTAAGGTGGGTGCAAGAGGGCTCGTGGCTGCATCAGTGTACGATATATTGAAACTGTTGGGGCTGAGAGGACAGTTGAGAACAAGCGCACTGAAGAGGCTTAGTGACACTGCGGAAAAGGCATCATGCTGGCTGTGGAACAACCGCAATGGGCTTTGGAACTAGGGACAGTAAACTCTATCCCTACCTGCGTTACATGAAACCTCCGGAAAGTGGAAAATTTTTCTAAGTCCGGAATACATTGAGTTTTTCGTTGTATTAGTGAACGGACAGTGGCTTACAGGCAACACGCGGCGTGTATTACATGAGGTGTCGGGCGCAAGTAGATTTCAGTTGCTAGCGCGAAGTGGCTTCAAGCCTCGTTGGCTTTGCGCAGGTGGGTCAGTGTCTGTCCCTAGTCGTGGTGTGCTGTGGCACAATAATTTGTTTTCAACACAGGGGTTACTTTCACAATCGCCTCCGGCTGGCGGAGTTGTGGATTTTAAAGCTGCGGCCAGGGTGGAGTGGATTCATCTTCTACATAAGACAACAGGAAGCGGAGACAATGGGGAGTCATGACTCAGGTGAGCCTCCCCCCCCCCCCCGTCCCTAGAGTGTAAACTAGAGTAAAGGGCCGAAACACTTGTTCGACGGGGGGACTGCTTCAGATAATCAGATTGCCTCCTGTTGTATCGCTCTGTATAGAGTTTCCTATCAATATATATATATAAAATCGCAGATTTTTCTGTCACTAATGTTAAGGGATGCAACTTTGGTTGAAAGTTAGACACTAATTGTATTTTTTCCCTTATATGTACTCTCCCGAAAATAGTTACACTCGACAAAGAAAAATGCGCAAAAATTGGTGTGCAAAAATATATATTTATAGAATGTGTGATCTCGTATTTCGTACGAGTGCCTGATAACATCCCTTTATGTTTGCCTCATATTAATTTACTGTTTACAGGCCTCGGGTTTCCCTTCCTTATGTCTTATAAATGCTTATGCACACATTGGGATCCTAGCTCCTGCTACGTAGTTCGTGTACTGTGGTGATGCACAGCGGTTTTTAAAAATACTTTTGAATAAGTAAAATTGCCGTTAGGTATTGGTGCTTTTGAATTTAATTCCCGTCTTATGATGGGCTTTTACAATAGTGATAGAAGTGTAGTCTCCTTCAGTAATAGCTGACTGTGGGAATACGTCCTTGAGGTGACAGCCCTCAGCTGCTTTTTTTTTTCTTTTCCTGATGTTCCTTTCGTCGTGTTCTTTTCTCTTCTGCTTGTTGTAAGGCTTTCTTTTCGTTCAATCTGACGTGGTGCCGTAGGAAGCATCGCTACTTGGTTAGGGTGGCCATCTGCCCTCTTTATTTTCCAGATTTGTCCTCTTTTAAACCTAAAGACTGAGCGTCGGAGCGGATTTGTTAAAAAGGTCATTCCGGATTTTTTTTTTTTTTGCAGATTGAACATGACTTAGTGTGATAAGTTGATTTGAATTTTTCGGTCAACTGGCCTGTCAGTTACGCGCATTGTTTTAATTTTCTTGATATCTTGGTGCATTATCGCGCATTTTCTGCATGTCAGTCCTTATTCTCACAGCCGCTGGATGATGCCCCCACAGGTGTTCCCTTGTTTCTTCTTTATTGGCCAACAAAAGATTCTGTGTGGTCGGTCGGCTAAAAATAAGTCCCCTCGTTCGTTTGAAATCGACGAACGAAATAAGACTACTGGTCGCGCAACGCTTTTCTTGTCCGCTGGCTCGTGCTGAGTAACCTTGTGATACCCGGCCGCGCAGTAGAAATTCCCCTGTCAAAGGTGAGATAGGACCTCTTTTATCCTGTTGCATCGAAGAAGAAGCGAAAGTTGCAGCGACTTTGTCACGTGAAAAATTTGTCGCTCCTTCTGGCCACCTGAACGACTTCAGAAGCATAGTTAGGGCCTAATTTTGGGTATATAAGGCAGTTCTTTAAATCTATCCGTTTACTTGCAGCAACGAACACCGGTCATGAGAAGTTTATTCCTATCTTCTAGTTATACAGTCAGATAAATTCCTCTGACACTTACTCGGAGAGACATCCCTCTGACACTTACTCGGAGACATAATTCCAACGGATCCAATTTCTGTTTTGGGTAAGCGACACTTGGTTTTTTTTTTGTAGTTGTAACTGGGTGATCACCGACTACTTTTTGAACCTGAGCTGGAGTGATTTTATCCATAAATTAATAAGTGAAGTAATTTAAACGTAAGGTGTATGTACCGTCAGAAGAAAAAAAAACTCATACTGTTATTTAAGATAAAGTCATTAACACTTAATACGGTTGGGCATATCAAGTCTTTGTGTAAAGTGAAGGAGCTGTATTTTTGGTGGACGGCCACTTGCGACGAAAAAAGAGGATATATATATATATATATATATATATATATATATATATATATATATATATATATATATATATATATATATATATATATATATATATATATATATATATATATAAAATGTATTTATGAATGAGAGAGCCTGGCAGAACGAACGTGCGTAGACATTTTTCTTTTGTAAACAATCCAGACGACGGACAGCGAGACACTGTTCGTTTATACAAATTCTTCGGGCGAAAGGAACCTACGAATCAGCCTTCATGGCAGATAGGCACGAGGTATACAAAGTCGAGAAGAATGCAAGTCTGTAACGTGTTATGGCGAGTCATAATACCGCGCAGTGAGCCTGAAGCTCTGAAGCAAATGGTCACCAAGTGACTTAGTGAGATCGGCAGCTTTATCCTTCAAGGTTGCTGGATTTATGCCTAGTGCAAACATGTCTCTCTTTGATCTGCGCTATCTAAGCCGTGTATTGATGTTTTAAGGACCAGCACGAGACAGCACTTCGACATTTATCACTGTGTCCTTCCAAGAAATTCCAATGATGTGGCGCAGACAGCGTAGATGTAAGGTATAAATATGAAATAACAGTTTTATCAGCTTTACAATATCTTGGTCCACAGACAACTGATAAAACAATATATAAATGAAGAAAACAAGAAAAAGAATTACGAAAGTCAGGGAGACGTAAATATTCATCATCGTCATGATCATCATTTCCGATGTAGCTCTCTACGAGTCATTGATCCACTACGTCATCTGGTCCCATACATTCACATGCTCTTGCAGTAGTGGTTTGTGTAGTAATTAGTTTGACATGATGAGGTTGCCATCACCCGTGTACAACCTCACATTAGTCGCCTTGTACGACATATCTGAGAGATAAATAATACATTTGAACAATGTTCCGTCAACGCAAGTTCTTTTAGTCCGGAACATACGCTCTGAGTGAAATGAAAGCACGATTGGCAAGACAAAAAAAAAAAAAAACACTGTAAAATAGCATTCATTGTTTAAAATAATAATTAACATTATACCACTTTTTGTTCTCTATATAGCACGCAGCTGCCACTTACAATCTTGGAGGACAACATAGAAGTCACATACTCTTACAGGGATGGTGTATGCAGCTTTCTTTTAACGTGATGAGTACGGCAGCCAGTTTACAACCTCTTATAGATAGCATGAGAGAGCAGCGATGCTATTTTCTTCTTTGTCTGTTCAGGAATGCATGGTAACTACACTGGACGTCTTTTAATTTGACAGTGATGATGATGATGCTGACGACGACTAGTGTAAGAAAAAAATCAGACATTTTTCATGTGTTTATTTAGTCCGATTTAGTTCCCAATGGAGCACACGCCTTCGATTAATTTGGTTTGGTTTTAAGGACCATCTTCATTGCACACGGACATCTCCATCAGTGCTCCGATCTCCTCCCTAAGATCTCACAAGGAGGATATCAGCACAGTGCACGAACTCCATAGTACCGGTGAAAATCTCATTGTGTGTATACATGAATCGCACATTCTATAAATATTTTTGGTGGTGGGTATGTTTCCTAATTTTTACATTTTGCCAAGGCAGCGGCCGTATGACCGGCTCTTTACGATTTCTAACTGTCGAGAGATTCTTAACGTGCGCAACTTGCACACGTGATCTCCTATTCGTCCACCTGTCCTGTGCCATTCATTCACTATTTTCGTGTCGTCTTTATCCTTTACACGTTCCAGTTCCCTTTTCCATGTGGCTTTAAGACCTCTATTTCCTTAACCCTGGGGTTCCAGAACAGGCACTGCCTAGTAATGCTATCAGCTGGTTTTTCTCAATGTGTGTCCTATCAAGCACCAGCGGTTCTTGTCCTCACCTCTGGGCGTACTGTTGTCTCGTTCTTTCTGTTATTCGATTCGGTCCTTCAGTTACGTGCTAGCACCCACTTATAGCAGTTTGTAATTTCTTGTTTGTCGTTTGTGCTTCTAACCAATTTAAGCGCCATACAATGAAAGTAGTAGTAGTAGTAGTAGTAGTAGTAGTAGTAGTAGTAGTAGTAGTAGTAGTAGTAGTAGTAGTAGTAGTAGTAGTATCCCTTTCATTCATTACTGATTATAGGAGCGCGCCCCCGAAACGATAAATCGGTGGGCACGAGATTGGACGTTTGGATAAAGAGGTCTAGCTCTTGCCTATGCAGCATGCCTCTGCTGGTGAGTCCAGAGGCACGAGGCAACCGATACAGTCTGGCACCAGAACATATATATATATATATATATATATATATATATATATATATATATATACATACATACACACATACATACATACATACATACATACATACATACATACATACATACATACATACATACATACATACATACATACACACATACACACACACACACACACACACACACACACACACACACACACACACACACACACACACACACACACACACACACACACACACACACACACACATATATATATATATGCTATACCTCCTGTCCTTACAATTTTAGGACATACGAGAAGATACAAACATGGTGGGAAAAAAAATAATTTTATGCACTATTTTGGTACCAGTACAGTATCTATTGTCCATGGCCTAATGGATATGAACGCAGTTTCATAATCCAGATATACCAGGTTCGAAATCTGCTGCAAGCGGTTTGGTAGCAGATCGCCTTGTGTGGATTTTTAACAATGGTATAAGCGCCGTACCGTTCAGAAAACAATGGCAAACTACTGAATGAAAAAATTGCCTAGAAAAATCACAAACAGCCAATAAAAGCTGGGGTTGATTGCCACGTCCTATAAAGGATAAGCAACTAACTTAACAGTATCTAAACCATACATACCCCATTACCCCCCCCCCCCCCCGTATCTACGGCCCTGGACATGCCTGAGGGTGTGTTAGCCCTGTTCTTTCTTTGACATTTCAGAGACCACCTAGAGTCACGTGGAGCAACAGTCATAATGACACGACTAAAATTATAGATGCGACAACGCAGAAGAGAATTTTAAAAATGTAATTTTTTTATTTTTTAAATATAGTAAAGATGACAAATCCCCAGTTTCCATAAACGAAGGTTTTCTGGTGATCTAGAAAGTCAGTGTGTAAGAAAGGCACTAGCCGTAGCCAGACATCGATTTTTCTCGGAGCTTCCTGGACACCTAAATCATAGTGATTTAGCTTGGGAAGACGAAGCGACGTATTGGGACAGGCCTACAATTTTCCTTATGGATTCTCACTCGTAGATTGAGTCACATGAGGTCTGGTATTATCAATAGATCAACGTAATGGTGGAGGGACAAGACACTGAATGATGACGCGACCAACGGACGAGAGGGGGAAAAACTGAATTAATGAAAGATTCAGGGAATGAACGAATAAGCGAAAAGTGTGGGAAAGGGAATGAAATAGCTAATGAAAGATTAAATGAAAGAGTAATAGATAAAGATGCGAAGAAATAGGGTAAGGTTAAACGAAAACTACGCTATTTCAGATGATCTTAGAGTTGCTCGTCAGATAACACTGACAAACAACATTTTTCTTTCTTATATAAGAATAAATGTTCTTAGGTCAGTTTCTTGCGCTGATTTCAAATTTGAAATCCGTTTATCTCTATCACATCGGGTTCTTAAGATATTTGTGAATAAATATATTTTTGGGAAACCGTTATTTGCTCCATTTCATTTTTACTATATAACTTATTAAAAATTAATAAAATGCAAAATAATTCTACTTTTTATACTGCTAAAAGACACATGACATATGTTACGCTATTTTTCAAATAGTTACTGTATTTTGAAATAATTCTGAGCGAAATATGGCTTCTAGAAGTTGTAGAAATTCGGCTGATCTGTTCTGTTACGTGTGCGGATATTTTACCGATCGTGTTCACCAGAATAGCTTTACACCATTACTAAAGAAAGCATATGAACTTTATTTCTATTCGAAAGTTGATGATGCAAATAAATCTTGGAAGCCAAATGCAGTTTCTTCGACTTGTGCAAATACATTGGCAGGTTGGTTACGAAAATCGCCGAAGCATAAGTCGATGCCTTTTGGAGTGCCAGTAATATAGCGTGAACCGACAAATTAAGCTACTGATTGTTACTTCTGCTTGACAAATATCCATGGTTTCACTCTTAAAACTAGAAAGTCTGTGGTTTATCCAAATATTGAATCGGTTTCGAAACCAGTGCCTCATGATCCAATCACATGTCCGATCCCAGTTCCACCAGAACAATATCCGTTGGACGTGAATGAACCATCAGAAAGTGATAGTTTACCTGTTTTAGAAACTAATTCTGACTCGGATTATATACCGGTGAATGATGGTGTTCACTTAATTAACCATTCAGAACTTTCAGATCTAATACATGATCTCGCTCTTACCAAAGGACAAGCGGAATTACTCGGTTCGCGACTCAAAGAATGGAATCTTTTAGCGCCCAATACTCCGATATCTAAATTTCGTCATAGACACAGAGAACTTGTTCAATACTTTGAGATGGATGATAACATTTGCTATTGCAAAGATGTTAAACAGGTCTAATGGTGCACCTCGGTCATGAGCACATAGTCAACGAATGGCGACTTTTCATCGACTCTTCCAAGACTAGTTCTAAAAGCCGTGTTTATTGCATAACGGAAATTTATTTTCATCAATTCCAGTCGCCTACTCTGTTCATATGAAAGAAACTTATGACAATATGGCTATACTTTTGGCAAAAATAAAGTACAATGACTACCAATGGCGGATTTGTGGAGACCTAAAGGTCATTGCAATTCTAACGGGCATGCAGACTGGGTATACTAAATTTTGTTGCTTCCTATGTGAATGGGACAGCCGCAACAGACAGGAACATTATGCAAGAAAGGTGTGGCCTATCAGGTATCGTATGCAGCTCGGGCATAAAAATGTAATACACGAGCCATTAGTTAACAAAGACAGCATCATTTTACCATCGTTACATATAAAGTTGGGGCTCATGAAGAATTTCGTAAAAGCGTTAGATAAAACGAGCAAAGCTTTCACTTATCTTCGAGAAAAGTTTCCGCAAGTTAGCGATGCAAAGATAAAGGAAGGTATCTTTGTAGGACCTCAGATTAGGAAAGTTATTGCAGACAAACAATTCGAGATCTTGTTACATGGTAGTGAACTTCGCTCATGGATGGCATTCAAATCGATCGTCGATAACTTTCTGGGAAATCACAAATCTGTCGACTATGTGCATATTGTTAAGCAGTGCATAGATGCATACAGAATTAGGGGCTGTAACATGTCGCTCAAAATCCATTTGCTCGATTCGCATCTTGACTTTTTCCCTGACAACCTTGGCGAAGTCAGCGATGAACATGGAGAACGATTCAATCAAGATATCGCCGTAATGGAGTCACGTTATCAAGGACGGTGGAGTATGACCATGCTTGCCGATTATTGTTGGATGCTTCGTCGCGATGTACCACATGCCATTCACCGACGAAAGTCGACTGCAAAGAAATTCAAGCCTACATAACTGTTATACTTCTTGTACGAATGATGTTGTAATACTGTATGCGTTGTTAAAAAACTTCAATTGCGTATTTCTAGAGATCCCGACCTGATAGAGAAAAACGGTTTGCAGATTTAAAAACAGCGCATTAAAATTGACCAGAAAAACTTATAAATGTTAGAGAAAGAAAAAAAATTTTTTTTTTGTTAGCCAGTGTAATCTTAGAGTTGCTCGTCCGATGATAGAGTTGATCGTCAGATGATCTTAGAGTTGTTCGTCAGATGATCTTAGAGTTGTTCGTCAGATGATCTTAGAGTTGCTCGTCAGATGATCTTAGAGTTGCTCGTCAGATGATCTTAGAGTTGCTCGTCAGATCATCTTAGAGTTGCTCGTCAGATGATCTTAGAGTTGTTCGTCAGATGATCTTAGAGTTGCTCGTCAGATGATCTTAGAGTTGCTCGTCAGATGATCTTAGAGTTGCTCGTCAGATGATCTTAGAGTTGCTCGTCAGATAATCTTAGAGTTGCTCGTCCGATGATAGAGTTGATCGTCAGATGATCTTAGAGTTGCTCGTCAGATGATCTTAGAGTTGTTCGTCAGATGATCTTAGAGTTGCTCGTCAGATGATCTTAGAGTTGCTCGTCAGATCATCTTAGAGTTGCTCGTCAGATAATCTTAGAGTTGCTCGTCAGATGATCTAGGAGTTGCTCGTCAGATGATCTTAGAGTTGCTCGTCAACTGACATGCTGTATTCGTGGTAATAAACATGAATAAGAAACTTCGAAGAATAAGTAATTTAGTGGAGAAAAATATTCTTAAACAAAACAACAAACCTGTAATGGACTTGTACATTTCGTCCAGATTCCAAACAACAGGAACAGCGTAACGATAAAATGTAGAAAAATGCACATGTAAACAATAAAACAGGTTTACTTTCTGTTTTGTGATGGTTTAATTTTGTCTGATTTCTGTGATATTGTTGATGTTGGGATCGAAAAAAGAGAAATATAGGGACAGAGAGAGAGAGAGAGAGAGAGAGAGAGAGAGAGAGAGAGAGAGAGAGAGAGAGAGAGAGAGAGAGAGAGAGAGAGAGAGAGAGAGAGAGAGACAGAGAGAGAGATAGACAAAGAGAGAGATAGACAAAGAGAGAGATAGAGAAAGTAGGAGAGAGAAAGAGAGGGGAAAATTTTCCCACTGCCATCATCATCCGTCACTTCTCCATGGAATCATAGGCCTTTAACAAACGAATGCCAAGTCTTAATTTCTCGTGCCTGTGACGAAATGGACGACCTCTTTCGATCTTTGGTTCTCTCCGGCAGTATCGGTACATTTGAGGTACTGATTTTTATTAGGTGCTGTAAATTATCGCACTTTTCTTTCTTTCTTTCTTTCTTTCTTTCTTTCTTTCTTTCTTTATTTATTTTTCTGCTAAGTAGCAGATATTTGATTTTATTAAAGCACCCTGTAGGTGATAAATATCACATTTGCTTGACGCTACCCAGATTTGTGGTTATATGCGCGGCAGATTACACGTACATCGGTCAGCGCTATCGGCTTAAATCTCCGATAAGACACGGAGTTTGCGTACTCATACGACGATAACGAGATTACAGTCTGTGTGACACCTGTGGGCAGACAAGTGTGATATAATCGTTTCCGGTCACTTGGTTAAAAGTAATCATGGATTTATTACATTTTAGACAATATGAGTCTTCAAATGTGTTGGTGAGAGTGTATGCAAGACATCATATTACCATATATGGGAGACGTGACCTTTTGCTAAATTTTTCCAAATAAGAAATATTTTGAAAGTGCCACACCCAACATGTTTGAAATGATTGGATCTTTCTGATTAGATTAATTACAACATTGAGGGGGAATATAGGCTGACCATTTTCTCAGTTTTAACTCTCTGTGAATTTCAAGCTCGCCAAGACTTCAGTCCTCGCCAGAGTGAAGACTAGATTCATAATTCCTATTTGTTAACAGGACCTTTTTTTTTTGGAGAACCAGAAAAGACTAACAAAGCACAGGAAATCTCTTTCAAATTTTAATAAGGAACACCGGGACTAGGAAACTGATAAAACACGGAGTCAGAAGGGGCAATCTATTGTAAAATTAAAGACATCCCAGACGCGAGTAAGAGAACAATTCGTCTCTTTTATTCATCTGAGCAAACAAGTCTGTAGCCAGGATTGGCATAAGTTGTGATTTACATTTCATATTTTATTATTAACATGTGAACTAATATATATATGTATATTTTATCATGTGAAGTTTAATGTGTGAAACTCGCTATTGGATGTCAAAGTCAGTTAGGGCTGGCAACCTCAGTATCTAGAATGATGATTCATGAACCACCACTGCACGGGCTGGTGATTGCTTTATTGATAGTTTCGTACAGAGAACTAAAAGCGTAAAGTAGTTCCAGGTTCCCTATGGAGCAGGGAGGGAAAGATGAAAGAAATGATGTACATTCTAAGAATAATACTTACATTTTCAAAGCACTCTCTATAAACATACTCACTTTAAAATTAATGTAAGTTTTCAAGCTGTAAACCAGTGTAAATGTCAATGTGAAAATATTAATTTTAAATTAATAGAAGTTTCAAACTTTTCCACAAGTGTAAATATAAATGAAACATAAATGAATTTATATTGTGAACACTTTTCAAACAGTGGAGATGTAAATGTAAAACATATTATATCTGTACGTTTAACATCTTCAGTTAAATGTAAAGGAAGTTTTATCTCGAGGGATTAAATTTAATTCTCATCGAGGGTAAATTCTGACATTGGATGGTAGAATAGAAAGGGGGAGGGGGGCATAACTGTGTCGGAAAACGCCATGCTCAAACAGCGTTTCGTTTCTATTTCTATTACCAGTTATTGGTGGTACCAGCAGAAAGTACTATCTCTGGAACCAAGTGAAGGTAGAAGTGGACTGACGTTTTGCGAGACGCCATCATAAGAGGGTCTTATAGACAGACGCAGAACCAACTTAGCCGTTACTCATTGAACGTTCTGGGAACGGGCGGCGCCGGAACTTTGACCAGAGACGAGCGAGAGCAAAGTGAAAGGAACTGGCCCAGCGGTAAAAGAAACCACCATTGGCAGCTAAGTTAAAATATCCGCTGCCAAAAGTGACCTCCTTTAGTCAGCTAAATCCCATCCAAGTGATGAAACCTTTTCCATAACTATTCAAATTATTTACCAACTGTTAAAACTTAAAGGGATTATTAAATTTTGTTATTTGTAATGTTACAAATTTAACTTTGATTTAATCCTTTTAAATGTACTACATGTTTGTCTCAATCAAAGTTACGAAACACACACTCTAAACAGAGCTATAAATACAGTATAATAATAATTCCACTGATTAACTCAGCGGTGGGGGCTTAACGAGCTAGAATAAACCATTGCTAAATTCTTCATAAAAGTGTCGGCAGATTATATAATTAATGTGCTTAGCGACAGCCAGCATTGTTTTCGCTTATCTGAATATCTTATGAATGCTTCCATGTGATAGAAGCTTTACTACTCTTCTATCGACATTTCTGCCAAGAGTAATCTTGTGTAAAAAATAGACTCCATTGAAGCCTATAATAGACACTCGAGTTTTGGCCACTGTTGGACCACTACTGCAAAGCAGGGGAGGCAATACCGTCACAGTGCCACAATTTCAAGGTCTTACCCTTTCTTCATCATCTCCTTTATTTGTGTCTCCAGTTTTTCTTCCCCACGTGTCCCATAGTCCCTCTCTCTCTCTCTACTCCTCCTGCACTGGGGGTTCCAGAACAAGAACTGCCTTCTAATGCTTTCAACAGGTTTCCATAATGTGTGTCATCCATCACCATCGTCTTCTTCTGAACTCTTGCTCCACTGGCGCTTGTCTGGTTCTTGTCATCAGTTCCACTGGCGCTTGTCTGGTTCTTGTCATCAGTTCTACACTGGCGCTTGTCTGGTTCTGTTCATCAGTTCTACACTGGCGCTTGTCTGGTTCTTGTCATCAGTTCTAGACTGGTGCTTGTCTGGTTCTTGTCATCAGTTCCATGTTAGTGATTTGTCATACCACTTTAAACCTTCTATTCTACGCAAGCACTCATTTATGAAAGTCTGTGGCTTTTTGGTTGTTGTTTTTGTTGTTCTCCATGTTTCAGAGTCATACAATAGGACTGACTGGACATTTGAATCGAAGAATTTTATTCTCTGATTTTAGTGGTGGACTTGATTTCTTTTGATATCCATTGTGGTGAAGTGGGATGTTATAAATATTTATAGGGGACTTAGTGTACTGACTGAGATCAGCTGTGAAGGTATATATATCTAATAAGCGTAGTGTATTATATATAACCTTACTTGCTACCACATATCTATATATCTCAGTCAGAATTATTCTGGAATAGTGTGATGACTACGTTATGTGTCTAGGGTATGTGTATGATGAAGTGTAAGTCACAACAACAGACAGATAAACAATTTAATTTAATCCACTACTCTTAACAACACTGTGACACTCACATACATATAACACTCTATGAGAATATCTTAAAGAAGTCACTCGTAACGTTTCAAATAACAATATGTATTCATTACTGTCATAAATGTGTATGTGTCCTGATTCAAATACAAAGGAACCAGGAATCACAATCAATGTTAATTACAAGTTATGTACAGAATGTATTAATATGAATCTGGGAGTGACATATATTATTAAAAATATCCTATGTGTGTCAGTTGTGTAATAGTAGTATGAGGTAATACTGGTTTTGTTTTGTTCAAGCTCTGTTGGTAGTTGTCATCATGACTTCAATAGTTTGTCTTAAGGAAAATAGTATTGGAGATGTTCTCAGTTCCTGATATGAAGACAATTAATTTCCCCTCTTAATATTATTTTTACAAAGTCAGTTCAAGATGAGGGGACATAATGTTGAGCTCAGCTGGCCAAGTTAGCTTATCTGGCGTGATGGCGGCAGGAAAGGACTCCTCTGCTCGAATTCTCCTCTGGGCTCTGGAGACACCTCACTGATAGCTAAAAGGACCAAGGAGTATGCTGTCCGACACTGGATTCAGCAAAGCTCTGACCAGGTGCTGCTCAGTACCATCAAGACCACTGTCCCTGAAATCAAGAAGGATGTACCTTCTACTTCATAACTAACTTAAACTCTCTTGTTACACTGATCACAACACAGCACAAACATTGAGTTCAGAGCATTAGGCCAACTGTCAGCTTCATTTGAAATACTTTATTCCAGTATTACCCTTCTTAATGGTTACTACGCCTCTGCAATTCCAGCATTATTTCTTTCTATTCAATCATCCAGGTGTCAGTGTACTGTTTGGCCATTCCATGCCGTTTTACTTCTCTCCGACACCCTCTGTTCAGGCTGGAGCATTACAGGCTTTACCTCACGTTGGCCACTGAACTACACATATATATACAGGCATAAATCAACAATTCACATTCAATTTTCATTAAAAGATATTGAATGGTTCAAGCTTACCACAATTCATACGAATAAACACAGATACGTTGATTAGCAATGAATTCTGGCACAAACTGGCACAAATTCCCATCTGCTTATCTTCCAGGCTTTTATTTAGCCAAATATAAGCTGGCTTCAACGCACTGATGCTTTATCAATCTTATTTAAACAAGTGGTTTCGAACTAACGCTCCCAAGTGTGTATATCAGCGAGTCTGACCAATGAGCCCCGTTTCGACAAGTGTTTGAAAAAATGTTACCTTTCCCCGTTTCCCCTAACAACCAAGATAGTATTTATAGCCCGACCAATCGTGGTTAGGCTTTCATTTGTTGCGCTCCAATCAATTTGGAGTTTACATGGTAGGCTATTTCTGTAACGTAAATTTTTTTCAAACACGTTAAAAAAAAATCTTATGAGCAGAAATGATTTTATGCTGTCAGGCACCCCCAATATTTTATTTTGGGTATAATTTATTAATTCCTGGACTATTTGCGTAACGTTTTACATATTATTTGTCAGCAAGCCCTAAGGAACCCAAAAATACAAATTTAAAGGAGCTACGTGGCTGCGTTCAAAATATGCAATTTCTTCTACCTCCTGTTTCGAAGATGTGCTGTCTGGGTACTGTTATGTTTTCAACCGTAAACCCATCTAATGTTATCTTTCTAATAAGAGTTTTTTATGATTTATAAACCTAACTCTGGGAAAGGGTAGTGTATTTTATCACTGTCCGTCTGAAAAAAAATTAGTGCATGTAGACTTACACGCGTGATGGCAGCATTTGTGTATCGCGCGACGCGTGTTGCATGCGTTCCTGATTTTCAGCCCTCCCCTCTCTCTTTATCCTTTTGTCCATCTGTTCGTTCGTTTTGGTAACGCAGTATAATTAATGTTAGGATTAATTTAGGTCATTACGCAGTACGTCTCAATGTTTTTCTTAGAAATGCAGCACACGTTTCATTGAAGAAGGCGGGTAATAATACAGTAAGCTTTTATATCAACGTGAAAGCGTTACAATTTGCAGACGAAGCAGAAAACAAGGGGGATTTCGAGTACATTCTTTGTGACAGCACTGTTATTTTCCCATTGCTCTTCTCTTTATTAATTTTATTTGTTAGGCTTCATATTTACCTAATAATTTATATATGTGGATTAGAATATTCAACGACACCTCCCCTCTTAAAACAGACATTATATGTCAGTCCTTTATTCTATATACACATAGAGAAATTTATTATTATTTCTGGGGTTTACGGTGATTCTCATCACACGGATGGCGGCTTAAAAAATCCGCTCCCAAATTGGTTTTTCCAGATATATATACTCAATGCTAAAATTGTATGGAGCCAGAAGCAAAGACCATCGGAGTAACCTAGAGTTCTCATGCTTAGCCTGTGCTAGAAACGATAAAGGTTTGTGGTCAGTTTGCAACTTAAATGCCTTCCCATATAGATAAATATTGAATTTCTTTATCGCCCATATTACTGCAAGACATTCTTTTTCGCTAGTTGAGTAGTTGATTTCAGCTTTATTCAACTTTCTGCTAGCATATGCCACTGGGCTTAATTCCCCATCCAATGCATCTGATTTCTGTAGGAGAGTTGCACCTAACCCAATATTACTTGCATCCGTCCTTACTATGAATTCTTGACTTAAGTCAGGTAATTTCAAAATGGGTTTACTTGTGAGCTTTTCCTTCAATTCTTGGTAAGTCATTTCACATTGTGGTGTCCATGTAATGCGATCTGGATGTCCTTTACGTGTCAATTCAGTTAACGGTGCACATATGGAATTAAAGTTTTTGATATACTTCTGGTAGAAACCACATAATGAGACAAAGGATCTCACGTCCTTCTTGGTTTGTGGTCTAGGGGCTTTCTGTAGTTTCTCTAAATTCTTTGGGTCAGGGGTCATGTTTCCCTGATAAACTGTGTGTCCCAAAAATTCCAATTCTTTACATCCAACGCAACATTTGGTTGGTCGGGCTGTTAAATTTGCCTCCCTAAGTCGATTAAACAGCATGTTCACAGAGTCAATGTGTTCCTCAAATGTTTCTGTTGCTATAAGGATATCATCCATAAAATTTGTTATACAGGGATTATTCAGAGGATCCAATAATTTTCTCATCATTCTAGAGAAGACACTAGGCGCATTCTTCAATCCAAATGGCAATCTATTAAACTCATAGTGTCCTTCTGAGGTACTAAAAGCTAGGTATGGTCTAACCTCAGGCTTTACTGGAATCTGATAGTATCCTTTACTCAGATCCACTTTTGAGAAATATTTAGCTTTATTTAGCCTGGCAAACAGCTGATTTGTATCCGGCAATGGATCCACCTGTCCTTCTGTAATAGCATTCAGTCTCCTGTAATCTATACAGAGTCTATGTTCTCCAGAGGGCTTCCTTAAGAGTACCACACCTGAACTATACGAAGACTCACTGTGCGAAATAATTCCTTCCTTCAATAGATAGTCTATCGCTTCCTTGAAAGCTTTCTCCTTAGCAAACGGAATCGAATATGGTTTCATACAGACAGGTGTGGGGTCTATCAGTTTCATATCATATTCCAATAGGTTTGTATGCCCTGGTCGGTCTGTTAACACCTCTGCATGATTATTTAGAACCTGTTGCACTCTCTCTTTCTGAGTTTTCGTTAAATGTGTACTGATTTTCACCTGTGCTGCTGTCTCACAGGGGTGTAATGGATATTCAAATGATGAAAGTGGTTCCTTTTTCATCTCCATGGCGATGGACAAGGTCAACAAGTGTGTCTCTTCCTGATGTTCTCTTTCCAAATATTTCTTCAGGAGATTCACATGATAGATTTTTTCTTTCCCATTCTTATCTATCTTATAATTTGTTCTAGACACCTTCTCTAAAACTGTATATGGACCCTGCCATCCAATTTGTAACTTATTCTGACTCCCAGGCAAAAGAAGCAGTACTTTCTCTCCCACAGCCAAATTTCTGTCTTTCGCCTTCCTGTTATAATAGGCAGCATGTTTCTTCCTGGCTTGTTTCAAATTTTCATTGGCAAGTTTCCAGCCAGTTTTCAACCGAGTGGTCAGCTCATTCACATATTGGTATGAAGATGTAATGTTTTCCTCTGCCTTTTCATCAGTCCACGTTCTTAACAAAGCTACATATGGACCTTTAATTGTGTGGACCTATTTGTCCATGCACCGGTATGGTCTCTTCCACTCGAAGCTTTATAGTGATGATTTTTCCTCCCAGAATTATCATTCACAAAACGACCGCTACCAATTTTTCTTTTCCTGGGGTTTCCTCCCCACTTAAAATTCTTGATGAGAGATTTCCTCTCTACATCTTCTTCCTCCAGTTTGTTTAAGTCCGATTGAGGAATTTTCGGCTTATCCTGGGGTAAGACATCTTTTTGCACTCTCCGCATAGTGGCCATTGTAAAACAGTTAAGTGAAGCTTGTCCGTGAAAAGGGGCTTCCCATTCCATTTGGTCCACTTTATCAAATTTATTTTTCCTTTTATTGTCAGGCCTGATTTTGCCCCATGGCGTGTCCAGGTCCTGATCCATGTTCTCACTTGTGGGTGTTCCCTCATGTGCTATACTACACCTTTCTACAAAATTTTCAATGTCCCATCTTGCTTTGGGCCAATAATAATTGTGAGCCACCTTTTGAATGATGGTACCTATCTTCTCATGGTCCCCATCTGGTTTCACATGTAGGCTCCTTATTAATTCTGTCCTATATCTCTTTGGAAGAACCAGCTGTCCGTGACCATGGGATCTCGTTCCGGCCTTCCTATACATCAACTTGTTTTTCATGTAAAAATCTCCCTTGCCTGGAGTTGTATGACAAGTTGACAATTTTCTGAAAGAAGGCTTGAGTGTTTTATCCCCAGCCTGTGCCTTCCTCATCTCTTCTGGAGTGGTATCTAACATAATATCCTCCTCCTGTCTTGAGGTCGACCTGACCTGAAGGGTTGCCATATACACAGGTTTCCTTCTGCAACGGTCAGTGTCATGATTGTCCATCTGACAATTCTTACACCACCTTTTTCCTTGGTTGAAAGATTTTCTTTCATTATATTTCCTTTCATCGAATTGTGGGAATTTATTTTTATTGTCATACCGTGGCCTATCAAATTGGTGCTTACCTTTATTTTGATCCCTAGGATCAAATTTATTAAAGTTCTGTGGTGCCCTAAAGTTGTCCACCTGTTTCTTTTTATTACCTGTTACCTCTGCTTGAGCTGCTTGATACCTTTCAGCAACATTTAGCAACTCACCCAGCCTCTCTGCACCTTGTTCCATGAGAAACTTTCTCAGGTCTGGAGCCATGGACTCTCTTAGTTGCTCTATAAGGACCATTTCCTTAAGATCTTGGGTTTTCCCCAGAGAAGTCCATTTCTCCAAGTATGTCTCTATTCGTGCAGAGAACTGGTGATAGGTTTCACCTGACAGTAGTTTAGCATTCCTAAATTTTTTTCTGTAAAACTCTGCATTCTTTTCATACCTTAACAAAAGAGCCTGCTTTAGCATGTCATAATTTTCCTGATCACCTCTGCTCATTTTTTGCAAAAAACTTCATAAGCTGCCCCACGAAGTCCCTGAGATAACTTTAAGCTCCACCTTTCTCTCTCTAACCCATACGTGGTAGCTAATAGTTCATACCTATTTATATAGCTCTCAATATCATCGTCTTTCTCAACAAAATGATCTAAATGAAAGTTCATAGCTGAGGTTGAGGCTCCCTGAGTAACCGTAGCATCAGAGGCAAAGGGACTGGCACCATTTTCAGGAGCATGGCCTTGAAACTCAAACTCCCTTAGTCGTAACTCATGTTCCCTTTGTAATCTCTTCTCCTCCTTTTCTGCTTCCCTTTCTGCAGCTAATCTCTTCTCTTCCCTTTCTGCAGCTAATTTCTTCTCTTCCCTTTCTGCAGCTAATTTCTTCTCTTCCCTTTCTGCAGCTAATTTCTTCTCTTCCCTTTCTGCAGCTTGTCTTCTTTCCTCGGCTTCCAATGCTTTAGCCTCTTTGTCAGCCTCAATCTGCAACCTCTTAGTCTCAGCCTCAGCTTCAAATTGCAACCTCTTAATTTCCCTTTCAGCCTCTAACCTTCTTTCGGCTTCAAACCTTCTTTCTTCGCGTTCAATAAATTTGTCACATTCCGTCGTGACATAGGCAACCATAACTTGCCCATCTAATCCTAACTCTTTTGCAGTCTGAACCGCAGCAGATCGAAATTTGGCCAGGTCCGCCATTGTCTATCAGGTAACTTTATATAATGTCTAACCAACAATTCAATCTCTAATGGACAACACAGGCACCGTGAGCTCAACCTTATTTAATTCCACCCAAGGATACCTTTTAATTCTTATATTCCCTGAAGTGAATTATCCCCAATATTTTTAATAGTTAAAGATTCAAAATCCCAAGAGCGAGACCCCAATATATGTGGTGAAGTGGATGTTATAAATATTTATAGGGGACTTAGTGTACTGACTGAGATCAGCTGTGAAGGTATATATATCTAATAAGAGTAGTGTATTATATATAACCTTACTTGCTACCACATATCTATATATCTCAGTCAGAATTATTCTGGAATAGTGTGATGACTACGTTATGTGTCTAGGGTATGTGTATGATGAAGTGTAAGTCACAACAACAGACAGATAAACAATTTAATTTAATCCACTACTCTTAACAACACTGTGACACTCACATACATATAACACTCTATGAGAATATCTTAAAGAAGTCACTCGTAACGTTTCAAATAACAATATGTATTCATTACTGGCATGAATGAATATGTGTCCTGATTCAACTACAAGGGAACCAGGAATCACAATCAATTTAAATTACAAGTTATGTACAGAATGTATTAATATGAATCTGGTAGTGACATATATTATTAAAAATATCCTATGTGTGTCAGTTGTGTAATAGTAAAATGAGGTAATACTGGTTTTGTTTTGTTCAAGCTCTGTTGGTATTTGTCATCATGACTTCAATAGTTTGTCTTTAGGGACTAGTATTGGAGATGTTCTCAGTTCCTGATATTAAGACAATTAAATTCCCCTCTGAATGTTATTTTTACAAAGTCATTTCAAGATGAGGGGACATAATGTTGAGCTCAGCTGGCCAAGTTAGCTTATCTGGCGTGATGGCGGCAGGAAAGGACTCCTCTGCTCGAATTCTCCTCTGGGCTCTGGAGACACCTCACTGATAGCTAAAAGGACCAAGGAGTATGCTGTCCGACACTGGATTCAGCAAAGCTCTGACCAGGTGCTGCTCAGTACCATCAAGACCACTGTCCCTGAAATCAAGAAGGATGTACCTTCTACTTCATAACTAACTTAAACTCTCTTGTTACACTGATCACAACACAGCACAAACATTGAGTTCAGAGCATTAGGCCAACTGTCAGCTTCATTGAAATACTTTATTCCAGTATTACCCTTCTTAATGGTTACTACGCCTCTGCAATTCCAGCATTATTTCTTTCTATTCAATCATCCAGGTGTCAGTGTACTGTTTGGCCATTCCATGCCGTTTTACTTCTCTCCGACACCCTCTGTTCAGGCTGGAGCATTACAGGCTTTACCTCACGTTGGCCACTGAACTACACATATATATACAGGCATAAATCAACAATTCACATTCAATTTTCATTAAAGATATTGAATGGTTCAAGCTTACCACAATTCATACGAATAAACACAGATACGTTGATTAGCAATGAATTCTGGCACAAACTGGCACAAATTCCCATCTGCTTATCTTCCAGGCTTTTATTTAGCCAAATATAAGCTGGCTTCAACGCACTGATGCTTTATCAATCTTATTTAAACAAGTGGTTTCGAACTAACGCTCCCAAGTGTGTATATCAGCGAGTCTGACCAATGAGCCCCGTTTCGACAAGTGTTTGAAAAAATGTTACCTTTCCCCGTTTCCCCTAACAACCAAGATAGTATTTATAGCCCGACCAATCGTGGTTAGGCTTTCATTTGTTGCGCTCCAATCAATTTGGAGTTTACATGGTAGGCTATTTCTGTAACGTAAATTTTTTTCAAACACGTTAAAAAAAAATCTTATGAGCAGAAATGATTTTATGCTGTCAGGCACCCCCAATATTTTATTTTGGGTATAATTTATTAATTCCTGGACTATTTGCGTAACGTTTTACATATTATTTGTCAGCAAGCCCTAAGGAACCCAAAAATACAAATTTAAAGGAGCTACGTGGCTGCGTTCAAAATATGCAATTTCTTCTACCTCCTGTTTCGAAGATGTGCTGTCTGGGTACTGTTATGTTTTCAACCGTAAACCCATCTAATGTTATCTTTTCTAATAAGAGTTTTTTTATGATTTATAAACCTAACTCTGGGAAAGGGTAGTGTATTTTATCACTGTCCGTCTGAAAAAAAAAATTAGTGCATGTAGACTTACACGCGTGATGGCAGCATTTGTGTATCGCGCGACGCGTGTTGCATGCGTTCCTGATTTTCAGCCCTCCCCTCTCTCTTTATCCTTTTGTCCATCTGTTCGTTCGTTTTGGTAACGCAGTATAATTAATGTTAGGATTAATTTAGGTCATTACGCAGTACGTCTCAATGTTTTTCTTAGAAATGCAGCACACGTTTCATTGAAGAAGGCGGGTAATAATACAGTAAGCTTTTATATCAACGTGAAAGCGTTACAATTTGCAGACGAAGCAGAACACAAGGGGGATTTCGAGTACATTCTTTGTGACAGCACTGTTATTTTACCATTGCTCTTCTCTTTATTAATTTTATTTGTTAGGCTTCATATTTACCTAATAATTTATATATGTGGATTAGAATATTTCATGACATCCATATATTTCTCAATGCAATGAAAGCTCCTCTAACCTTCTGCATTTTTATTTTGATATCCGTGTCTGTCCCTCACACTTTTCTATTTTTCTGCCAAGGTACATGTAAGATTCTACATCGAGTATTGGTTTTTTTTTTTTTCAAGAGCAGTACCGTTATCGTTTCCTGCATTTACTCTCATCTTTGTTTTCTCCCTGTGTATTTTCCGATTCACTTGCTGTGATCTCTTTTCAAGTATTTTCAATTTTTCTTGCATCTGATTACGTTAATTTGAGTGCCAAGTCGTCGGTTACATCTAGATCGTCACACTGTAGTTTTACGTAATTACAGTTTCCAAAAATTTATTTTCACATTTTTAATGTAGTATTTGGAAGATTCTAGACACAACTACAGGGTACATTTATTACACATAAGGGTGGGAAACAAGAGGCCTGTAAACAGTAAATTAATATGAAACAAATATAAAGGTATGTTATCAGGCACTCGCAGGAAATAAAGAAGTAGAACACCAGACAACAGAAAAACAACAGACATGAGTGGCTTACCCAGGATTTGAACACTGGACCTTCCGTGCGACAACCCCGCCTAGCCATGCAAGCGAATCACACTATCCGCCCTGCCATCTACGCATCATCAAAAAATGATGTTTCAATGGCAGGTCAATAGTGCGAACCACAATACACGACACCAGAAGTCCATGGGCAGTTCAGCCTATTAATGACGCAATCACTTCTGTTGTATTTCTATCAAGCAGTATAGGCCGAATCCAACAAGACAAGGACCTTAATACTGTGTCCAGTAAATGATAGTAGACTAGAACAGTGAGAACAGGATAGTGGGTAGGTTTGGTATTGTATAAACATTTATTACACATGGACTTCTGGTGTCGTGTATTGTGGTTCGCACTGTTGACCTGCCATTGAAACATCATTTTTTGATGATGCGTAGATGGCAGGGCGGATAGTGTGATTCGCTTGCATGGCTAGGCGGGGTTGTCGCACGGAAGGTCCAGTGTTCAAATCCTGGGTAAGCCACTCATGTCTGTTGTTTTTCTGTTGTCTGGTGTTCTACTTCTTTATTTCCTGCGAGTGCCTGATAACATACCTTTATATTTGTTTCATATTAATTTACTGTTTACAGGCCTCGGGTTTCCCATCCTTATGTGTAATAAATGTTTATACAATACCAAACCTACCCACTATCCTGTTCTCACTGTTCTAGTCTACTATCATTTACTGGACACAGTATTAAGGTCCTTGTCTTGTTGGATTCGGCCTATACTGCTTGATAGAAATACAACAGAAGTGATTGCGTCATTAATAGGCTGAACTGCCCATGGAGGACTTCTGGTGTCGTGTATTGTGGTTCGCACTGTTGACCTGCCATTGAAACATCATTTTTTGTTGATGCGTAGATGGCAGGGGCGGATAGTGATGAATTCGCGTTCCACTGAATATATCCCCACCACAAACAGAAGTCCA